>OW240918.1:41240492-41280996 GCA_933207985.1 Pelobates cultripes | reverse complement strand
CAATGTCAAGAATGGGATTAGATATAATGACTCAAACATCTATTCAATGCTGTAGTAACTAGCCACACAAGTTGCAATTTACAGGTGTATTAACAATGTAAAGACAATGCTTAGAATAGATTACATTAAAACGCATGGATCAGTTCCCATTCCAAAACTAAGAGGATGGCTAAGAGAAGTGGCTAAGCAGTACCAGTACAGTGTACAGGAGGTACAATGAAATGTGGAGGATGTGCATGCCCTCATTAAATAGTAGACATTACCACAGAGAGTATTCAACAATTCTATAGATAACTAAAAAAATATGTCTTGTTTAAGTCAGGGTTTAAATCAAGTCCTATGCTACTATCCAGCCTAAAAGTTACTCGCCACTACAAGCCTGGAGGGTCCATGACACACTGACCAACGCTGAACTGCTACTCACCAAGGCTGACTTTTCACTCACCAAAGTGAGAGAGTGTAGAGTGGACGTTTTGAGCCCTGATTTAAGTTAACACATGCTACAATGTACTTTGTCCAGTAAGTATGCAGCATGACTGACATATGCTCGAACAGCAGAAAAAGACAGAGTGTGTGTATATATATATATATATATATATATATATATATATATATATATATATATATATATATATATATATATATATACACACACACACACACAGAGGAACTTGAGGTTAAAGTAGTGAAAGCAAATTACTACAAGACTAAAGAAGCTGAACACATTAGACGAGGAACTTAAGACAAGTATATTTTTTAAAGGAAAGCAATATCAGTCTGTGAGTGATGGAGGCAGGTTCGCATAATCTCTGGGTGCCAGGAGAGCCCTATTTTTGTGTCACATTACTGGAAAATGGCAAAACAAAACGGGATGAATGGCACTCAAATATTGCACAAAGGGCCCTTTAATTTACAACCTTGCTGACCATTTCATTTAATAGAAACAAAAATGTAAACTTTTTATCCAGAGGGTTCATCGAAGGCAGATTTTAAAAAAGGCTCTAAACCTGCTCTATCACTACTGATAGATAAATCTTATTAAAATATTCATATTGACCATATTTGATTGTAACAGAAAATCCGGTGCATTCAAACTACCGGTATATTATAAGACAAACTAGACATTACTTTGTCTTATGTGCAAAGTCAAGGATGACAAAAGTTGTCATGTCCAAGCAGCAATTACTGCTGACAGCTGCCGGAATAGGCATATTTTCATGCAACAGAGACAAGGGCCCCAGGATCTAAAGACGGACACTGGAAGTAAGACAGCAATGCCCATACATTTCTTCAGCTTCTCTTCAAAGCTGACATACATCAAGCAGGCCTGTCACTTTGGGGATCTTTGTAAAAGATAGAAAGACTCTGAAACCTCATGCCACAATAAACAGATATTTACAACAACAACAAAAAATGCAATGGGGGTAACGACCTCACACAGACACTCTTATTGAAATACTGGCTGCTTTTGATGTTAAACAGTAACTGCAACTGACCACTGACTAGTAACCATCTGACAGCAACTAACCTAACAACAATGGAGACCTTAACCACATTTGGGGTTAAGCCAGCCTCTAGTGGCTGTCTTCTGGACAGCCACTAGAGGCGCATCTGCGACGCTGGAGGCATATTATGCCTCCATCACGCAGAGCGTCCATAGGAAATGCTTTCCTAGGGACACTTTGAATGCGCGCGCGGCAATGCCGCCTATGTGCATTCCGCTCCACTAACGTCAGACGGGGTAGGAGAGGTAAGGGAGCCCGGTGGTGGAATAAGGTGAGTAACTGAAGGGGTTTTAACCCCTTCAGCACCACGGGAGGGGGACCATGAGGGTGGGGGCACCCTCAGGATACTATAGTGTCAGGAAAACCGATTTGTTTTCCTGACACTATAGTGATCCTTAAAGGAACCTGCGAGTTCCATGGTTTTACGCTTCATTAACACAGACCTGTGTGTTGTGTACTCCACTGTTCTATGTTATGCTTGATTAAAAACCAAAAAAAAAAAAAATGATGTGATGGGAAAACCTCATGCCACAATTAACAGATATTAAAAAAAAAAAAAAAAAGACCCTGAAAGTAACAAAGCCGCTTTAAAGATTGGCTAGAAATAGATAGTCACTAACTAGTCCTGAGAAGAAGCAAATGTGCATTAAATTCCATGCAAAGTCTACAAGAAAGAGCATTTCATAAGGTATCTTTTTATATTTTATCTTAATTCATCATCTATAAAATGCTACTTTGTGTACATGGAAGGATTTAAAGGAACAAACATGTATTTCTAATGCAGTATCCTAACCCCTAAAAATATTTTTTTTAAATAAAAACTTACCTTTTCTCAGTGCAAAGACTCACTCAGAGCTGCCACACGCTCATCCTCCCATGATAGTCACTTTCCTGGAGTCACTTCCTCAGTGTTCGTCCAATACTTCTCATAGAAATGGGAACGATATGTGCATTTGTGAATAGAGCCACACACACGTCCAATCAAATACTGCTCATAGAAAAGCATTGAATCCAATGCATCCCTATGAACTGCACTTGATGAGGTGCAATAACATTGCTCTATCCACTAAATGGCAGTGTTTTAGATTGCAGGGACGAAACCAGAGGGCCACGGCACCCAGACCACTTTATTGAGATTACAAGGATTTCCAGTGCCCAAAATATAAATAAATAAAAATCTGAGTTTAATAGATATACCCCAATGAAAACATGCATGCATTTAATTATGCTTTTTTTCATTGCAGTTATATCTCATTACAAATTGCAAAAAGTGCATATCACTTGTCTGAAGTGACTTAAAGTTCTCCCCTTCTAACCCAGCCCAGTCTTTCTGTGACTGTCCAATCACAGACTTCTCAATGCAGCATATTAAAAAATATTTGCAATGCATATGCTCTGAGCAATGTCCTGCCTCATGAGTGTTGCTCCACTGAGCTTAACTGCCAGGAAGCAACAGGATCACTGTGTGATTGACAGCTAGGAGTGTAACAAGGTTAATTTATAAAACAAACAAACAACAAAAGAGGACACACTCGTCGCACATAAAGCAGACAAGAGATAAGACTGCAGACAGGGCATTGAGTTTTCCTCGGAAAACTCAGTACCTGCTGAAGATTTAAAAAAAAAAAAAAAAAAAGCTCTAAACAAGTGTTTTAATGGAATGGTATAGAATAGTACACTGAATTGTCTAATATCGTTTCCTTTAAAAAAAAAAAAAAGAAAGAAATAACTAACACACACACACACACACACACACACACACACACACAAACTACATCTGAAACAATAGGTGAAACATGAAAAGATACAATTTCAATGCAAGGTCAAAATAAATAAAACGGTTTAGAAAGAAAGAAAGAAAAAAAAAAGTGTTCACATATTTATATATTCCCAGTTTACAACTGCTGATCTTAAACAATAAAAGTATGTGTAGGGATACTTCCTCGCACTGCCAAAAATCCCACAAACATTTGATGAATGGTAAATACTATTTACGGACATGCATCATTCCAAGTTACGCCTACAATCTATCGTGTGAAATAGCACACTCTGCAAGATGCTTGCTAGATCCAATTATAATATTAACACAGGCCAGATTAACTGGGCCACTCAGATTAAGAACCTATAAAAAATAAATGTTGTGAACTGGGAAAAAAAATAGATAATTTAATATTTACAAAGACATCTCATTTGATCATCAGAATACAATATACATAATGAGAAACCAGAAGATCCTCGTCATTTTTTATTTTTTTTTGTAACAGTGACCCACCAAATAATGAAAAAAGTGCTGTTGCAGTAAACAATGTATTGTGGGCAGAAACCTGGGGTCTGGAAGGACAAGATAAGCCTGTCCCAACCAGGAGTTATCCACATGAATAATATGGGGTCCAATTTTGGGTCCACCCAAGTGGTTTTAAAAAAAGACCTAAAAGACACAATAGAGACCATAAAAGACACCAAAAAAGACTTAAGACACAATAGAGACAATAAAAGACACCAACAAAACACTACATTTTCAGAATTCTATTCTCCATGCTCTCCCTAACAATAATGAACTGAATTTGTACTATACACATGAACATGTTATCACAAACACAGCAGAATTTCCAACAACTGAAAGACATGCTGAACTAGAGCAGATTGCATCGCTTTAGTGCATTGTCTGGTCACACAATAGGTATGACAGCAGAATTTGTTGGTGTCGTATAAATAATTATAAAATGTTGTTCAACCTTGAGACTGGCACTTCAAGAGATATAAGGCATTATAAAGATTTGATTGTGTGGTATAAAGCAGTACACGTGGACAAACAAGCCACCAATTTAAGAGTAATCTATAATCTTTTGGGGGAGGGCGGGGGGGTGCAAATTGTAATAAAAGCAAATAGACTATTATTACAGGTGCCGGTGACTCACTCATCGTGTGTTGTAATACTGATTAACATTGAATTACAACTGAAATAAGTAAGTCCTATGTTTTGGATTGTATGAAGCCTGTGTCAAGTTGGTGGTGCCAACGGCAATTTTGGAGTGTTCCTTTAAAGTGAACCTGTCATGTCAGGTTTACATTGGCATACAAAAGCTCCCAACACATTAAATGTTTTTGCGCTTTTGAAGCTGTATAGCATTACTTATAAGATGCTTCTCACTCCGTTGCATTGTCAATATACAAAATGTACTCTTTCGTTACCTACTGTTTAATTGTACCCAATTTCTCTTAGACCAATCTCATTTTAGCAGGGAGCTCATGACCTCTCTCCTGTGAGTTGAACTTCTTTGTATGTCTTGTGAATTAATTGTACAGCGCTGTGAAAATAATGGTTCTTTATAAATAGAGCAAAAAAAAAAAAAAACAGGGTGCAAGAGAATTCTGAGAACAGATAACAGCTCCAGTAGCTTGCCATTCGGTGGGTCCCTGCTCAGATCTCCAGTTAGTCAGATCCCAGTCTGATACGCAAATGGCCTTGGTTCCTTTTGTAATGGCACAAGATGAGTTAAAGCCAGCTTGGGATCTGAGCATGGACCCACCAAAGGGCAGGATACTTGAGCTGTCGTCCATTCTCAGTAATCTCTTGCACCTTGTTTTTTGCTCTCCCCAAGTTTAAAACAAGACTCTCCTGCAGGCCTTGTGCTGTGGCTTGGCTAGTGCAGAAGTTCACTCTTAGTTGGTCGTTGCCATCCACATTTGAATGGCTAACATAGACGTTAACTTCACTTATGTTTTGTAATCCTAAAACAATTATCTCACACTTCCTTTCTAATTGACAACTTAAACATGTCACAACTGCATTCCACACAACACCTGAAAACTAGTCACACGTATGTGCCTCTCCACGAAAACATGCATCCCACTACACGCCTGAAAACATGTCACTGTTTGGTCCCACTGCACGCCTGAAAACATGTCATTGTTTGGTCCCATTCCATGCATGAAAGCATGTCACTGTTTGGTCCCACTCTAAAATAATATATCCTGCTCTATGTCTGTAACATCTCATTTATAAACACTCTGCACTAAGTACATGTGAGAGAGATTTACACAAAGAACATGCTGAGACTGTGCACACTAACAGCAGTAACAGCCCCAGGTACAACCATGCTGTCAGTGTACACGTGACAGGTATAGCCATGCTGTCAGTGTACACGGTGACAGGTCAGTCCATGCTGTTAGTGTACACGGTGACAGGTCCCTCCATGCTGTTAGTGTACAGGGCGACAGGTCCCTCCATGCTGTCAGTGTACACGGTGACAGGTGCCTCCATGCTGTCAGTGTACACGGTGACAGGTGCCTCCATGCTGTCAGTGTACACGGTGACAGGTGCCTCCATGCTGTCAGTGTACACAGTGACAGGTCAGTCCATGCTGTCAGTGTACACGGTGACAGGTCCCTCCATGCTGTCAGTGTACATGGTGACAGGTGCCTCCATGCTGTCAGTGTACACGGTGACAGGTGCCTCCATGCTGTCAGTGTACATGGTGACAGGTGCCTCCATGCTGTCAGTGTACACAGTGACAGGTCAGTCCATGCTGTCAGTGTACACGGTGACAGGTCCCTCCATGCTGTCAGTGTACACGGTGACAGGTGCCTCCATGCTGTCAGTGTACACGGTGACAGGTGCCTCCATGCTGTCAGTGTACACGGTGACAGGTGCCTCCATGCTGTCAGTGTACACGGTGACAGGTGCCTCCATGCTGTCAGTGTACACGGTGACAGGTCGCTACATGCTGTCAGTGTACACGGTGACAGGTCTCTACATGCTGTCAGTGTACACGGTGACAGGTCCCTCCATGCTGTCAGTGTACACGGTGAAACGTCTCTACATGCTGTTAGTGTACACAGTGACAGGTCCCTCCATGCTGTCAGTGTACACCGTGACAGGTCCCACCATGCTGTCACTGTACACAGTGTCAGGTATCTCCATGCTGTCAGTGTACACAGTGGCAGGTCCCTTCATGCTGTCAGTGTACACAGTGGCAGGTCCCTCCATGCTGTCAGTGTAAACAGTGGCAGCTCCCTCCATGCTGTCAGTGTACACAGTGGCAGGTACCTCCATGCTGTCAGTGTACAGGGCGACAGGTCCCTCCATGCTGTCAGTGTATACAGTGACAGGTCCCTCCATGCTGTCAGTGTACACAGTGACAGGTATCTCCATGCTGTCAGTGTATACAGTGACAGGTCCCTCCATGCTGTCAGTGTACACAGTGGCAGGTATCTCCATGCTGTCAGTGTACACAGTGGCAGGTATCTCCATGCTGTCAGTGTACACAGTGACAGGTCCCTCCATGCTGTCAGTGTACACCGTGACAGGTCCCACCATGCTGTCACTGTACACAGTGTCAGGTATCTCCATGCTGTCAGTGTACACGGTGGCAGGTCCCTTCCGTGCTGTCAGTGTACACAGTGGCAGGTCCCTCCATGCTGTCAGTGTACACAGTGGCAGGTCCCTCCATGCTGTCAGTGTACACAGTGGCAGGTACCTCCATGCTGTCAGTGTACAGGGCGACAGGTCCCTCCATGCTGTCAGTGTACACAGTGACAGGTCCCTCCATGCTGTCAGTGTACACAGTGACAGGTATCTCCATGCTGTCAGTGTATACAGTGACAGGTCCCTCCATGCTGTCAGTGTACACAGTGGCAGGTATCTCCATGCTGTCAGTGTACACAGTGGCAGGTATCTCCATGCTGTCAGTGTACACGGTGACAGGTCCCTCCATGCTGTCAGTGTACACGGTGACAGGTATCTCCATGCTGTCAGTGTACACGGTGACAGGTCCCTCCGTGCTGTCAGTGTACACGGTGACAGGTCCCTCCGTGCTGTCAGTGTACACAGTGGCAGGTCCCTCCATGCTGTCAGTGTACACAGTGGCAGGTATCTCCATGCTGTCAGTGTACACAGTGGCAGGTATCTCCATGCTGTCAGTGTACACAGTGGCAGGTCCCTCCATGCTGTCAGTGTACACGGTGACAGGTATCTCCATGCTGTCAGTGTACACGGTGACAGGTCCCTCCGTGCTGTCAGTGTACACAGTGGCAGGTCCCTCCATGCTGTCAGTGTACACAGTGGCAGGTATCTCCATGCTGTCAGTGTACACAGTGGCAGGTATCTCCATGCTGTCAGTGTACACAGTGGCAGGTATCTCCATGCTGTCAGTGTATACAGTGACAGGTCCCTCCATGCTGTCAGTGTACACAGTGGCAGGTATCTCCATGCTGTCAGTGTACACAGTGGCAGGTATCTCCATGCTGTCAGTGTACACAGTGGCAGGTCCCTCCATGCTGTCAGTGTACACAGTGCTGGACACATAGTATGACATGACCTGTATACACCTCCCTGTTACAGCCATGATCCATGTATTCCCCCCCCCCCCATTCCCTGAGCCCATGCCTGTGTCCCCCACACACACCGACCTGTGATGTAATTGGTCCATTTAAACAGAACCCCTTCCATAGCTGGCCTGAGACCGCGGACTGTCTTAGCATCCTCTCCCGGGCTCGGCGCTCCGTGACGGGCACGCTCGGCCGGCTACACTCCCGGGGCTGGGGAGGCCGGGCTGTTCATGACTGGGCCGGGGGATACTGGAGCGCCCAGCCCGGACACAGCACGTCCTGGTCCCATCCGCCGCTGGCTCTGTCTCTATCCGGCTCGCTGGATCTTCCTCCTGCTAACACTTCCCGTGCACTCCGCGCGGCCCCGCCGCCGCCCGCTCAGTCACTTCCTGCTCGGGGGGAGAGGGGTCAGGCTATGGGGGGACACTGCACAGGACAGGGGTCAGGCTATGGGGGGACACTGCACAGGAGAGGGGTCAGGCTATAGGGTTGGGGGGGCTGCTTAGTAGACAGGAGAGAGTTCAGGGTTGGGGGGCTGCTCACTGGGTAGGAGAGAGGTCAGACTCGAGGGGGGTACACTGCACAGGAGGGATGTCTGGCTATGGGGGGATGCTCACTGCACAGAGAGAGGTCTGGCTGGGGGGGCTCACTGCATAGGAGAGAGGTCATGCTGGGGGGCAACTCACTGCACATATGTCAGGCTATGGGGGGCTCAGTGCATAGGAGAGAGGTCAAGATCTGGGTGAGGGGGGCTGCTCACTGCATAGGAGAGAGGTCATACTGGGGGGGCAACTCACTGCACATAGAGAGGTCAGGCTTGGGGGGTACACTGCACAGGCAGGAGAGAGGTCAGGCTATTGGGAGATGCTCATGACACAAAAGAGAGTTCAGGTTATGGGGGGGCTCACTGCATAGGAGAGAGGTCAAGCTCTGGGTGAGGGGAGCTGCTCACTGCATAGGAGAGAGGTCATGCTGGGGGGGTGCAACTCACTGCACATAGAGAGTTCAGGCTATGGGGGGCTCACTGCATAGGAGAGAGGTCAAGCTCTGGGTGAGGGGGGCTGCTCACTGCATAGGATAGAGGTCATGCTGGGGGGGCTACGCACTGCACATAGAGGTCATTCTGGGGGGCACACTGCACAAAAGAGAGATCAGGCAATGGGGGGTGCTGACTGCACAGGAGAGAGGTCAGGCTGGGGGGGGGGGGTACACTGCACAGGCAGGAGAGAGGTCAGGCTTGGGTTTGGGGACCTTATTTCTAACAATGCCAGTATCACTCAGTCTGATCATAGAGACACTCACTCTGCTCCACCAGTCAGGGATGAAAAGTACTGCCCTGCAATAACGGCACTCTATATACTACAAAGGAGCATATCATTCATTTATCAAGCAAGTGGTTGCTTTCTGAGTATTTCATACCCATCATTCAGCAAATCAATTCTACATACCGTACTTCAGGGAAGCACTTCTCCTATACTGCCCACCAACATGCATACCTTCCAAGTGTTTAGGAGGGACATTCCTTATTTGGGACTCTGTCCCTTTTTTCTAGGAGCTCCATATTGTTGCTGTGTCTGAGTGTATAATACACACAGTCAGGTCCGGACTGGCCATCGGGCATACCGGGCAAATGCCCGGCGGGCCGCAATGGCCATGGACCCAGGCCGACAGGGGAGATTAGTGTATCTCCCCTGCTGGCCCATGCAGAGCCAGCGCTATCAGAGCGCCAGTCCTGCTGTGTGCCTTTATGGGCTGATGCTGAGATAAACTATCTCCCCACAGGAACAGAGACACGGTCGCCGGCGGGGGAGGGCGAGAGGACCCGGGGGACCCCTATCCTGCGGCTCTGCTGGGTTCCTCTCGCAAGATCGGAGCGTTGTCGCAGTTGCTATGGCAACGCTCGATCTCACAAGAGTGAATTCTACCCCAGGAACTGCAGGGTAGAGTTTACTCCTCAACGGATCACCAGGAATTTCCCACCTGACCTCCAGGGTTGGCAACAAGGTCCCCCCTCCCAGAGTAAGAAGGGGGGGTGCAAAAATAGAATAATATTTATAAAAAATAAAAAATTTATTTTTATCACACCACAGAGCACCACTCACATGCACACACTACACCCCAAACACCACAGAGCACCCCTCACATGCTCAAACTACACCTCAAACATCACACTACACCCCAAACACAACATTGCACCCCTCACATGCATACACTGCACCCCTCACATGCATACACTACACCCCAAACACCACACTGCACCCCTCACATGCCCACACTGCACCCCTCACACACACTGCTCTCCAAACACCACACCACACAGCACCTCCACACACACCCCTCACATGCCCACACTGCACCCCAAGCACACAGAGCACCCCAAACACCTCAGAGCACCACAAACACCACACAGCACCCCTGCACACACACTGCACCCCAAACAAACAGTGCACCACACACACACTGCACCTCTCAAACACACACTGCACTTCACACACACACACACAGACACTGCACTTCACACACTTACTGCACCCCTTACACACATTATATTCCAGACACAAACACTACATCCCTTATACACACACCCTAGATCCTGTAATTAACTATGGATCCTCTACACACATACACACTAGAATCTCTATACACACTCTGAAACCTCTATCTACACACACACACACACATACTAAATCTCCTACGCACACTCTGGGCTCTCCACACACACATTAGATCCCATATGCACACAATAGATTCCTATAGGCATACAATGCACCACCTACACACACTACATTAATGAAATACACAATCTGGATCCCCTATGAACACACTAGATCTCCTGTAAGCAAACACACACTACTTTCCCGAAACACACACACTTTACAACCCCTACACACACTACATCATCTATACACACATACACTACAGCCCTGTGCACACACTCGCTACATCACCTATGCTCACACTCTCTACAGGGAGTTATTCAATGACAATAAAAAGATCTCAGATCCGCTGTGTCTTGTTTTATTTTTTCAAAAATAATATTGAATAACTTTCTGTGTTGGTGTCTGGTCAAGTGAGGTAAGTGTTAAAGTGAATATCATTTTCTGACGTCCTGCTCCCATTGTCCCCATTCATACCTTATGGTTTCTAGAGTGTATGAGGGTGCTCTGAAAGCCAATTCGCACATCTTGATCTCTAATATGTTGTTTATTACCTCAGTCATAGAAGGAATAGTATCTGATTTCCAGTATCGAGGAATGACTGAGGTTGCTGAGATCCAGATATGGCGTATTATTATTTCTGTAGCTTTGGGTAAACCATCTGGGAGTTTCTTCAGTAGACACATTGTGGGTGACAAAGTCAGGGCCGCCATCAAGGGGTGACAACCGTGACGTGTAGCGGCGGAACAGCCGCCGGCGCAGTTGCACCGGGACCTGAACGCTGATGGTGCCTATCGGGTGGCCCACGCACTTAGGGCCACCCGAGGGGCCCTATATCTTCAGGTGCCCGGTCAGCACTGTGGACGTGTAATAGCGTGACCGGGCCCCTTTAAAAAAAAAATGCAGTGGCAACACAAGTGCTGCTGGGAGGGAGTGGTCACTTCCTCCCAGCTCACTCCACGCAGGAGGAGAGCCAGGCAGTGAGAGCCCTGCCGACTCCCATCATCCCCAGCCACCCTCCTGCAAAGAAAAAGTAAGAAACAGGAGGGTGGCTGGAAAATGAGCTCTGTGTGTGTGTATGTATGTATATATGTGTGTATGTCTGTATGCATGCATGTATGTCTGTCAATATATATGAATGTATGTATGTATGCCAGTATCAATGTATGTCTGTATGTCATTATGAATATATGTCTCTGTGTGTGTGTATATATGTCAGTATTCATGAATGTATGTCTGTATGTATATATGTATGTCATTATGAATGTATGTGTGTATGGATGTTAGTGTGTATGTATGTCATTATGAATGTATGTCTGTGTGTATGTGTGTATGGATGTCAGTGTCAGTACGCATGTATGTATGTATGTATGCCAGTATCAATGTATGTCTGTATGTCATTATGAATGTGTGTATGGATGTCAGTGTCTGTATGCATACATGTATGTCAATATGCATGTATGTCTGTATGAATGTATGTGTGTATGTATGTCGGTGTCTGTATATCCTTTTAATGTGTGTCTGTATGTATGTTAGTATGTGTCTGTCTGTCACTATGTATGCCTGTGTGTCTGTATATGTGTGTATGTCTCAGTATGTGTGTGTCAGTATGTATGCCTATATGCGTGTATGTCTGTTTCAGTATGTGTGTCTGTTAGTATGTATCTATGTTCTTTTGTATCAGTGTGTGTGTTTGTGTCTGTGTATTCATGTGGGTGGGATTGGAGGGGGCCTCCAGGGGCCCAGACCCTGAGCAGAGTTAGGGGCCCCAAAATTTCTGTTGGTGGCCCTGGACAAAGTTGGAATTAAAGTGGTAATGATTCCAATTAACGTGAGTATATTTTCCCGGTATTGTGTGAGCTGTTAAAGCTCACACAATACTGGCCCCCTGGAAATACATAGCATCGGGTGGCCCTAACAGCATGGGCCAACCGATGGGCCCCAGCGGTTACACCGCGCGGGCTGGGGCTGCATTACTTAGCTGGCGGGACCTGCAGTCGCAGCTGTGACCGCGGTAGTTCCGCCACTGCTTCCAGCTTAGCTTTTCAAGCTTAAAACTTTGAATTCATTTTTGAATTGGTTTGTAGTTAATTGAAAACTGAATTCACAAAATTCAAGCCAAAACATTCATGGTATGGTTATAATATACCCTCCAAAACTGGCGTTCTATGAAGCTGGATGATGGTGGACGGAGTAAAAGTGCATGAGACAGTGCTGCAAATCATGAGTGCATGCCTGGCTGCCTACCAATCAAGCCGGGTTGATGAGGATCCCTGGAGTCCAGTGGGGACTTTCTCCTTGGGTTCCAGTTGGAATCGTCGCACTGGATTCCAGTAGGGATCTTCTCCCTGGGGTCCAGTGGCAGTGGCGTACAAACAAACCATGGGGCACTGGTGTGAAAATGATCCATGGCCCCCCTCCCTATTCCACCCGTCCTCCCTATCCCCTCCCCCCGACAAACACACACACATAAAGACACACACAAAAATATAGACAAATACAAACAGACAGGCACCCATTTATACATACAGACAGACACACACAGACACATACATACAGACCGACACACAGACAGGCACACAGACACATACATAGAAGCACACACACACATACAGACAGGCACACACACATAGACACACACAAGACACATACATACAAAGACACATACATAAAAAACAGATAGGGACACATACACACAGGCAGACACACACATACACACAGACATACACACACACACACAAGACGCACATACATACAAACAGACAAGCACACACACAGACAGACACACATACACAGACACACACACATACATACAAAGACATACATACAAACAGGCAGACACACATACATACAGACAGACAGGCACACACATACATACAGACAGACACACATACATGCTGTGACATATCCCTCTGTCTTCAACTGAACTAACCGTATTGCTCATTCGTTTGTTTGATTCGTGTTTCCCCGTTCCTGTGGACTCTATGCCGTTCCCTTCTAGGACCGAATAAAACTACCGAACGGCCGGCCACCCAGTAGAGAAGTGTGCTGCTGGTTAACCTCTTGGCCCCATCCGAACGTTGAGGTTAACCGCAGACACCTCTTAATTGATACAGTAGTTGGGTGGCCGCCATTCGTATGCTGAACACGAGGTCGCGGCCATTTTAAAACACGCGAACGCACAGCGGTGTTCGACGCCAAACTCATGGAACTAAAACCAGATACATTTTGGCACGAACACCGCTGAAGCCACCGACCTCCCTTCTTGTTCGGTAGAAGGGCACAAACGGCCCTATATTCGGTAGTTTTCAACTGAATGCACCATACCCCAGATAGGAATCCCGTGGAGCTCATTCGTATGCAAACTGACTCTGTGAACCCTTTGGCTCCACGGCGATTGGACTGGGTTCATAGGATCTGAGCGCTATTCAGTACTTCGGTGCGCTCAGATCCTAGCTATCTGGGGACCTGTTGAATGCCTGTAAAATGTTGTAAAATGTCACAGTTATGTGTTTTTATATCTTTTTGTTATTGTCACCTAAAATGGCGTTGAGGCTCTGTCATGGGAGATAATTTAATTACTTCACAATTATCTCCCTGGACAGAGCAGGGGGTTCTGGGTAAGAAATGGGGAAAGTGTGTATACTGTGATTGGTTACTTCAATGTCCTTGTCACAGTTCCCCATTTGGTCCCCTAGGGGAGTGTCCACCAGATGGGGGACTTGCATAAAAGCCGGGCATATAGCCCTCATTAAACAGATTCCTGCTGACTCTCAATACGCAGCTTTGTCTCGTCATTGGGGGGATTATTCGTATGGAGTATGCGTGTTCGGCTGTTTGGGAGAATATTTGATTTACATGGTTACTGTTCGGCTGTTTGGGAGAATATTGGATTTGTGTGCTTGCTGTTCGGTTGTTTGGGGAACTAACTCATCCGTACGGCTACTGTTCGGTACTTTGGAACGCTCAGTGGCTGCCTCTACGTTCAGTAAGGGAACGTCTCATACGGCTGTAACCCCTCTCCTACCGGGGGAGCCGTAACACATACACACACACACAAAATGTTTAATTCACCCTCCTGTTTCCTACCTTTAAGGTGCAGGTAGGGGTCCAGTGGTGGCTCAGGTGGATGGGAGTCAGAGTTCCCACTCTGACTCCCTCTGCATCCTCCCGCGCAGCTCTCAGTGTTAGCTGGGAGGAGTGACGTGCAGTCACTTCCTCCCAGCTTGTGATGTCATCACAGGGGGCCCTGTTCGTGCTGTTAAAGCATCCAACGCTGACCGGGCCCCAAAATAATGGCAGCTGCGACCCCTGCGACCGTGGTATGTACGCCGCTGTCCAGTGGGGAGCTTCTCCCAGGGGTCCAGTGTGGACCATTGGCCTTCTTCTTGCTGCGTGCTAAGTAGTTTCTAAATTTTGTCCTCAGTTTAGAAAAACGCAATGTTAACATATTTTTAGCATTTTTTGGAAAGTTATAGGGCAATAAGTACAAGTAGCACTTTGCTATTTCCAAACCATTTTACAAAATTAACGCAAGTTACATTGTAACACTAATATCTGTCAGGAATCCGTGAATAACCCTTCACATGTATATATTTTTTAAAAGAAGACAACCTAAGATATTAAACTTGGGGTATTTTGACTCTTTTCATGCAACCATTTTACCACCAATCTATGCCAAATTAAAAAAAAAAAATAATTAGTGATTTTTTTGACACATTATTGCAATTTAAGAATACATGTACAGACTTTAAGGGTTACTGCCAAAGAACACCCCATTATGTGTTCAGCAACATCTCCTAAATACAGTGATACTCCCCATGTATAGGTGTGTTGGGTTCTCTGGGGGCTAAAAGACCTTATTTGTAGGGTGCGCATTTCAGTTTTACAACTTGGAATTTTCGCAGCTGGTCATCATGCACCCATGTCCTATTTGGGACATTTTTTAAGCCGGCCAATGTAATTTACCCCCATCAAACCATATATTTTTGAAATGTAGACACAGGGTATTTCAAATGGTGGTATTTTAATACTTTTTATGCACTAATACTACCACCAGTCTTGGTCAAACGTTTGGGTAGTTGTTTTTTTGTGTTATATTTCTCTCACATTGTACTTTAGGCATGGATTCTCAGTATGTGTTGCTGACAATAAACACCCCAATACGTGTTCAGCAACATCTCCCGAGTACAACAATGCCCCCAAAGTACAGGTTTTATGGGTTTTTGCAAACTTACAGATGTCAAATGTAGGGCTTTTCCATGGTTGCAGATTGAAATTTGGCAGGTTGGTTTGCTGGGCCTATGTTGCCTTTGAGACCTTATAGCAGCCCAGGAATGAAAATTAACCCCATCATGGCATACCATTTGTAAAAGTAGACAACCCAGAGTATTCAAAATGGGGTATGTCCAGGGCTTTTCCATGGTTGCAGATTGAAATTTGGCAGGTTGGTTTGCTGGGCCTATGTTGCCTTTGAGACCTTATAGCAGCCCAGGAATGAAAATTAACCCCATCATGGCATACCATTTGTAAAAGTAGACAACCCAGAGTATTCAAAATGGGGTATGTCCAGTCTTTTGTAGTAGCCACTTAGTCACAAACGCTGGCTAAATTTAGCATTTTTATTTGGTTTTTGCATTTTTTTACACTAAAACTGCATTTTTACTGGTGATTTCATTGTCGTGATAAGATTTACTGATTTATAACACTCATATTTGTATTCAGCAAAGTCTCCCGAGTATAATAATACCCACCATGTACAGGTTTTATGGTGTTTTTGAAAGTTATAGGGTCAATATAGGGCTTGCCCAATTCAGTTTGCTAGATTGGTTTGCTGGGTCTGTGTTGCCGTTTGAGACCATATGGTAGCCCAGAAATGTGAAATAACCCCATCATGGTATACCGTTTTTAAATGTAGACAACACGGGGGCGGGGCCTGACCTCTGAGAGGAGAGGAAGCTAAACTATACAGCTCCTGCTCTGCAGCACGGAAAAAGTACAAAACATCCGTCAAAACGAGAATTAATCGGCTCAAAAAGGCCACCAGGAGGAAGGTGATAAACAGACACAAGACCCCTGTTCCCCCCCCTTCTGGACCGGTGGGGGTGATCCCGGTCCTCCCCTGAGCAGATGCCCTGGTTTAACGGGAACCTGGGGAGTCATCTCAAGACAGAGTACGCAGCACAACAACTGGCCTAAAATGGCGGATGCCATGCGCTCCACCAGCCTCACAGATACAGCACCCACCACCATGACTCGGCTGGAGAAAATTTTCGAAGATTTCTGGCAGAAGCTTGAAAGCAGACTACCTCAGGCCACCCCACAGCGGCTAAGTGCTCACGCAATGCAAGCCACAATACCGATGGGTACATACCCACTCAGAGTGCAGTCTGTGTAATCCGGCCGGGAACCCAGGAAAACTCCATACACGGCGGTGAAGCAGGCTCCGAAATGGCACAAAGCAGCACGGAAGGGAGCCACAGAGGGGGACAAAGTTTCAAACGCGCGTGGGACCCGCCACACCAAGCAGATCGCCAGCTGCGGGACAACGGTGCAGTGAAGCCTCCCAAGCTGCAGGTGTAGCCCATCACGCGACAATGGCACAACAAGGCAGGAGACCCAAGGTGAAGCGGAGGGTAGGTGACCCAATAAAGCGCAATATGAACACTATGCACCACAAACCAAGTAAGTCACTGCTGCTGCAAGCAAAGCTCAGACAGACGTCGAACACCTTTCCGGAATTCCACTTTAACCTTACCTGCCCCCACTCCAGCGGGATGATGGGCCTGACACCGGGACTCTCATGGCAGAACTTAGTTTGGCTCCAACGGGGAATTGGCTGACCCTGCAGATGGGCAGATGACTCTCCCACCCCTGGCAGGTTGTTCCAAGGGCACCAGCAACAGACTTAGACATTTATACAAGTGCCTATTTTTATTTTAATTATTGTTGCATTTAAGACCTCAGCTGCCTATACTATACAAGCGTTGACCTTGCAGGAGGGGGAGACAGAGTTTGGTACCAGGCGACCTCACTACACTTGGACTCTGAGCGGCATAGGCTAAATGCCATATGTAGTCTCACACCGGTCCTGGTGTAGCCAGGGTATCGGCCAGTTGTATTTTACCACCATGCTACAACGTTGATTGCATTATTTTTTATTTTATTTTATTTTTAATGCCTCTGTTGAAACTACTAACCCAACTTAAGTACCCTCAGGCAAATATAATACTATCCTGTCTACATACGAAAATGTGCAGTATAAGTTTGTCATGTTCTTCACCATGCCTACATCGTATATAGCATGTTTATTTTATCGCATTGCCCGGGTGATAAGCACAGTATACAAATTTGTTACTCACTTTCATGCCCTAACTACACCCAGCGTGTACCATTAATCTGTTGTATATTATTTAAAAAATGTGCAGTTACTCCACATACCATGTCAAAGTTACACAATGTTTGATGCTTGAATCACTTGCCAATACTGTTGTGGTATCGCAAATCTGTGTGTAAACGCTTGCACTGCAAAAATAAAGAATTAAAAAAAAAAAAAAAAATGTAGACAACACAGGGTATTTAAAATGGGGTATTTTGTAGTAGCCACTTAGTCACAAATGCTGGCCAAAGTTAGCATTTTTATTAGTTTTTTATAAAAAACAATTTGTTTGCAATTTATATATTATATATATATATATATATTTTTATATATATATATATATATATATATATATATATTGGTAAGTATATATATATATATACATATATAAAATAAGTGTGTGTGTGTATATATATATATATATATATATATATATAAACACACATATATATATATATATATATATATATGAGAAATACAAAACACAAAATCCAGTGCACTCGCATATATAATATGTGTGTATAAATATATATATATAAATATATATATATATACACACATGTCACGGCAAGGGTGCATAATTTATTATTACACTATGGAATATTATCCTGTAATGTAATTTGTGTAGTAAATGGCACAAATTACAGAGATGGTATTGCTGAGGTCAACAGGGGTTACATCTTTTGAAGCTGGGACCCCCACAGAGGTCAGATGACAGAAGGGGTAGAATGAATGGCATAGCGATGTGAAAATGATTTTACTATATGGATGTGAAGTAATCAAGGCTCTGCAAGGTGTGAGGTTCTACACTTGGAAAAAGTCTGAATGTCTCTTCATCCATGTGGCATGTACCTTGTAAGGGATGAGCCAATCTCTTTGATATGTAAATGCCATTAGCCTTGTTCCAGTATCATTTCCAAAGGAAGGACAAAAACATTCATATTTACCCCCACAGAATAATAATAAAGCCTCATTTTTGTTATATTTGGAATGTGACAAGAGCCATCGTCTAACCAAGTCCAAACATGAGTGGCCTAACTTGACCATAGGGGAAGGAATTGTGATATCCTTGCTATTGGATTGTGGGTGGGACGTGCAACATGTCTATGGAATGGGAAAATAATAACAAATTCATAGAGGCAATTATTATTTCTGTGGCAGGTACGAAAAAGAAGATAGAGCCAAATGTTTCCATTTGGATTGACAGTGGTCTGGAACAAAGGAGGTGGTCAGTTATTATTTCTGTAGGTACGCCTTAACTCCACCCCTGGGCAAGACTTGATAAACCAAAGGGTATATATCTAATGATCCTGAAGGGTGCTTGTGTGTAGCGGAGATGCAATATTACCCAGGTTATCTCCGCTTATAATCCAAGTGAGACTCAGGAACAAGTAAATAGTAAATCCAAAGGCAGGGTTTCCAGCAGGTAAAATACAGCAATATCCCAACAGCAATCCCAATAACTGGACGACACACAGTTTCAGGAGCATAACTGACAAGCCTTTAATCACAGTCTCCTTATAAAGCATGCTCCCATGCAAGGGAGGGATTTACAGTAATTATTACAGTAGCCAATCCTGTCCTGGTAACCTCCCACACATCCCCTCCCCTCAGCCAGCATCATAATCCCCTTATCCAGCACACCAATTCCCCCCGTTTCTGGATGTACCCCTAAACGTAGGGGTACCCCTTTAAATCCTACATCCCCTGGATAGCCCTGATCTGGGTGAACAACATATCCAAAAATCACCCAGATCGGACCAGGGGTTCGGGAAAAGTATGGAGGGAATAAAATGACCGACCGCACGAACTGAGATAGCCGAATTCGGTTCCATGTGAATGGGCCTTGCGGTCGGTCCTGGCATAAGGGAATAAAATACACGAAAGCCTCTAGCTATAGAGGCTAGGGAGGGTTCGCCTGAATCCCCTCGTTCGGTATTCTCTATTTACCGAACGAGGGGCCGTTCGGTAGTTTGGAACCGAACGGACCAGGGCTGTGGAGGTCTCAGCGGTGTTCGCCTACTCGAGTGTCCGATTTTAGTTCCAGACACTCGACGGCAAAACACCGCTGTTCGGGAGTTTTAAAATGGCCGCCGCCACGTGTTCGTTTGTCGAATGGCGGCCACCCCCGAGAACAAAGGACGGCTACTTACTGTTCAATCACCCGTTCGCAACAATGTTGCAACGGGTAATTGAGGACACACTTCACACAGGGAGGTCTGGTTGTTCGGTAGTTTCACTCGAATAAACTAAGGGAATGAAACTACCGAACAATCAGAGGAATACAATTCTTTTTAAATACACAGAAATTACAGCAGATACACGTATGCAGCTTTATACAGTATTTCTTGTAGGGTCGCCTGGTGCCATCTGCTACATTGTGTACTTGCTTGGGGCCAAGATCTAATTTTGAGTGAGTCACCATCTTTCCTTGCCAGAGACCCCCTGGACAGAAGTTGTACTTTGAAAACCTAAGTGAGTAATTAGGACTTCTGTATTTTATTCTTTTTGTTTTTATCTGTTGTTGGTGTAAATAATTTGTTTATCGTATATTGTTATATGCACTGTGACTATCTTTTGCTCATAATAAACATTCATTTATTAAGTTCTGCCTTTGTCTGGTTAAGAATCACGTTACCGGAAGAGACTAGTTGGTATTTTTTGTAATTCCTTAAATATTGTGCTAAGTAATATTTGGTGGGTTTTATTATTGATTTACCTGGGGGACCAAGGCACCCCATTTATAAATTGTCTTGGTGGTGGCAGCGTTAAAATAGTAATAGTTATATTATTATGTTTAAGTGTAGGTGATGTTAAAAGGGGGATTTTGTCGTTATTTCCGGTCTAGTGCAGACAAATAGTGAACTTTCTTCACAACCTTCCTCTGTTTTGTCTTGTATATTATCTTTGTTCATAGGGCTTAGAGGGAACCCTATTTTAGGTTGCTACCTCCTACTTTACCTATTTATAGGATTAGTTTAATTTAGCGCTGTTTCCTTCTTTTGTATATTTCTAAATAGTGAACTTTAACCCTTTCACCACCACAACTACGTCACGCACACTCTTGGAGTAGGGGGCATTCGTGACAACACACATATACATAAAATTTGTGTATGTGTGTGTGTGTATATATATATATATATATATATATATATATATATATATATATATACACACACACACACACTTTTATTTTCTATATATGTATAATATATTATAATTAAAGCATTTTATAATATAGTATACATATATAATGCATATATATGATTTCATTATAAGTGTATTTTGAGATTTATGTGTATATATATCTCAAAGTACACTTATATTGAAATCATACATATATGCATTATATATGTATAATATATTATAAAATGCTTTAATTATTTTATAATATATTATACATTTATAATATATGTATAACATTTTATATTTTTACATTTTAGCAGCCTGGGGGATTGAATGACAGCTCAGACAGTCCCTGCTGGCAGCTCCTAGAATCATATTGCGGCGATGTGATCATGGTGATCACATGGCCCTCGCGGGCCGGGTGGCTGGAGCTGCTGCAGGTGGACTGCTGGGATCTCCGGCAGTCCCCCCTAACCGCGATCGCTGCTGATCGCCGGTCCAGGTAAGTCCAGGGCTCCTATTTGCCGCAGACATACTAGGTACGCCTGCGGTCCTTAACAACCGTTTTTTGGCGGACATACTCAGTACGTCCATGGTCGTTAAGTAGCTATACATAGAATGAAATTATATTTATATATATATATATATATATATGTGTGTGTGTGTATTTTGATATAAATATATATATATATATACACATTATTATCAAAATACAGTTAGAATAAAATTACATATATATATATATATATATATATATATATATCTTTTTTTAATTCTAATTATTTTTACAGTTTTTATTTTTAATTAATTATTTAATTTGTATAATAATATATATATAATATATATATAGTTATTATACATATTATATATATACATGTGTAATTTTACTCTAAGTGTATTTTTATATTAATATATGTATATATTAATACAAAATATACTTAGTATGAAATTATATATGATATATATACATATATATAGCTATAATATATCTATATATATATATATATATCTTATATATACATACATATTTTTTTTTAAAATGTATTAATTTTATTTTTATTAATTTTTTTACTGCTGGCAGCACTGTGGATACCTATTGTGACTCAGAAGAAGACCGATTGCTGGAGGAGGAACGGCGACAATCGGCAAATACATGGGGAGGGAGGGTAGAAGGTTAATTTTTTAATTACATTTTATTTATTTTTTAACTATTACTGAGTGACCCAGTACAGTACAGTATCGGAAAGCCTGCCGGACGCCACGTGCGGCAACCTGGAAGTGATCGTTCAGGGGGCAGCGACCACTCGGGTGTCCGGCAGTGTTGGGGGAGTATTACATAATGTCAGCGCTCATTTTGGCCGCGGACATACAGGATGTAGCGGATGGCATTGGGCTGTCCACAAAATTATGTGTTTTAATATGCTTTCGTTAAATTTTGCTGTATGTATGTATGTATACTGTATGCAGCATTCCTCTGATTGTTCGGTAAAATCACTCCATTTATTATACGAGTGAAACTACCGAACAATCAGACCACCCCAGCAGTAACTGTGCCTCCAATTAACGTTCGCAACAATGTTGCAAACCCATAAATGGCAATCAGTGCAGTGTGTGCCTTGTCCTCTGGGGGGCCGCCCGTCGGGAGACGAACACGTGGCGGTGGCCATCTTAAACTCCCGAACAGCGGTGTTTTGCCGTCGAGTGTCTGGAATTAAAATCGGACACTCGACTAGGCAAACACCGCTGAGACCTCCAGACTTCCATAAATTCGTGCCAAAACTACTACCGGTAGAAAGACTAATGCAAACAGGGGGATTCACACGAACACCAGTATAGCCATGGATGGCAGACATTTCGTGACTTTTATTCCGCGAACGGAGACTGACCACAAGGCAAAAACTTATGGAACTATTTTCGGCTACTGTTGCCTGTGCCTTCGGTCCTAACTTTAAACCTCCATAACTCCCTAACCCCTGGTCCGATCTGGGTGATTTTTGAGTATGTTACTCACCCAGATCAGGGCTAACAGGGGATGTAAAATGTAGAGTTGTATCCCTAGATTTAGAGGTACATCCAGAAAACGAGGAGAACTGTGTTCTAAATAATGGGATTAAGAGTCATACTAAGGGGAGGCGATGTGTGGGTGGCAACTCATGTATGATTGGTGTACTGTATAATTATTGTGGGTGTCTCCCTTGCATGGGAGAAATGCTCAATAGCAGACTCTCTGATTAAAAGTTTAGTTCTGCTCCTGATGCTGTGTGTCGTCCAGTCATTGGGATCTGTATTGGGACATTCGTGGATTACCTTGCTTGCTGTGACTATTGTTATATGGGATTTTATTACTTGTTCCTGAACCTCACTGGGATCTTTAGTGGAGTTAACCTGTGAAATACCAGCTCTCCGCTACATAGGATACGTCAGCGGTTGTAAAAGGACCACTATAGTGCCAGGAAAACATACTCGTTTTCCTGGCACTATAGTGCCCTGAGGGTGCCCCCACCCTCTGGGACCCCCTCCCGCTGGGCTCTGGAGAGAGGAAGGGGTTAAACACTTACCTTTCTCCAGCGCCGGGCGGGGAGCTGTACTCCTCCTCTACTCCTTGCTCGCGACGTCATCGGCTGAATGCGCATGCGCGGCAGGAGCTGCGCGCGCATTCAGCCGGTCGCATAGGAAAGCATTTACAATGCTTTCCTATGGACGCTTGCGTGCTCTCACTGTGATTTTCACAGTGAGAAGCACGCAAGCGCCTCTAGCGACTGTCAATGAGACAGCCACTAGAGGCTCTGGAGGCTGGATTAACCCTCAGTATAAACATAGCAGTTTCTCTGAAACTGCTATGTTTATAAAAAAAAAGGGTTAATCCTAGAGGTACCTGGCACCCAGACCACTTCATAAAGCTGAAGTGGTCTGGGTGCCTAGAGTGGTCCTTTAACAACCATTTTTTGGTTGACGCACCCTGTACGTCCGCGGTAACTAAGGGGTTAAGGTCAAAATTCTCCAAGTCAGCTATCATTTCAGTTTGACTACTTTGGGCTTATATTTGAAGTTCACTTTGAAATTATTGTGAATTCTCACTTTTGGTGAAAAACCCTGTTAATCTTTTTGGATAATCTTTACAAATGATTTAATATTTTGAAAACTATTTTGATATATTTTTTATTCATTGATATATTTATTTATTTTTTATAAATGATAAATCTTTTGATATCTTAACACTTTGTTATAATCATTTGAAAAGCGTATCCAAAAAATATGAAATCGTTTGAAAAGCTCATCCAAAAATATTAAATCGAGGCCTAGGTCATCTCTAAGCTGTGGGATCAGGAGTCTCTCCCCTTACATTATCTGTCCATCTAAAGCAGGGGTGCCCAAAAGGCAGATCCCAGGATGTTTTAAAACTACAGCTTCTATGATGCTTTGTCACTCTAAAGGCACACAAAGTATCATTGGAGTTGCAGTTCTGCAACATCTGGGGATATATCTTTTGGGTGCCTCTGGGCTACAGAATAATGTGACTCAGATTAAAATCCCAGAAATTACATTTCCAGCTGAATTTCTATTAACAATTTAAATAAAATAATCTGGTCTGTTTTCACAGATCAATAAAACAATGGAATTAATTTAATGAACTCTTTGTAAATAACATTTGTCTGTTACTGAATGAGAGTTTTGGTCCAGAATGTTTGCTAAGAAGATGATACAATGTAATGTGTGGCAGCAGACCCACACACCAAGGGTTAATATGGTTAATAGCTGCCTGACACCTGGTGGAAAAAACTTCCTATAAGATCTGAAACTTGATTCCAGAACTGATCATGTCTCTGCAATCCAGCTGTTTCTCTCTGGTTTTTTTTTTTTTTTTTTTGTGGCCAGGAAGAAGTATTTTAGGAGAAAGGCAGGGCTCTATTATTGAGGCAGCCAATCAAGGGCCATGTTCCATTTTGCTCACATTAAGGCTGATCCAGCTTTCTTCTGGGAAGACAAAACTATTTGCTCTGAGTGTTTTATTCCCCCCCATCTGCATTTATTTCAAGACTGCCACGTGTATAGTGAGTGCATTCCCAGGATCAAAGCTTGCTGGGATTCTTCTGTAGTCCTGCAGTTAGCCACTCAGCAACAATGTATCTCTGCTGCAAATTGATGTTATTTGTGCATGCTTTTATTCTTCTAAACTGTCACATTCAAGGTCAAGAAACTAAAGACACACAAGAAGACGTTAAAATCGAAGTGGTCTATGTTCCAAGTGAATGTGAGCAAAAGAGCAGGAGGGGGGACCTGGTGAATGCACATTATGATGGGTTCCTGGCACATAATATGTCCAAATTCTTTTGCAGGTAAGTGATTATTAAAACTAATAATTTGTGATGTGTTTGTAGTGTTGTGTTGGTGTTTGTATTATAATACAAGTAATACTGTACTCAATTCAATGCTACAAAGTATTGAAATCAGTGACATTACAAAGTTTCACAACCTTCACCTGTAATATATACTAATCATTTTTTGTTTTTTTTTTAATAGGCGGCATTTGGTATTCTCATCTTTTGTAGAATAAAGAACAGTTAGGGGGTCTTCCTTTTAAACTAATAAGCCACAAACCAGAAGACACATTGTTTAGTCGTTTTTATAGATTTATAGATATGGACTTGGCTTTGGGTGCTCCATCATAGATGTGTGCAAGAAGCCCAGGACAACCTGTTAGGCCACATTGTCCTTTCTGTCACCTTCTTTAAGTACCTGGTATTCGTGCATGAGTTTGAGTTAGACTATGTTTTAAAGAAAACAAACTGTGTCTGTCTCTGACTGTATACAACTAGTAGCTGTAGCAGGAAACGTGTTATTTTATAACAATTTTTGTTAAACTAGTATTTCTAAGGGATGTTTAGATGGTAATTAATGTTGTATGCAGACATAATTGCAATGTGTTGTGCATGTCTATTTCCTCAATGTTTTAGTGTTCAGGTTCATTATCAATAGCTGTCCAAACTTCAGAGCTGCAGGTTGGATTCCCTCTTCCTTTCACATATATTTTTATTTTTTAAGTCTTGTTGAAATGCATACAAATTGAGTGGTGTTGTAATAACATCTATATCCCAGGACAATGCTAAATGCATCCTTCCTGGTTGAATATATTTATATTATTCTTATCCAGTGTGTTTTGTTCTAATATTAGTTGTATTAAGGATCAAGTAATTAAAATTCTCCTAAAAGGTACCATTAAGGCAATATAGGTATTAGGTCCATTACATGTTGATTGTCCTTTACAATGTTTGCATTGTGTTTGGTAAAATAAAAGAACACCATGACAATACAAATGTGTATTCCCAGCTCTATAGTGCACTAGTTAGATTAGAGTCTCCCTCCCAACAGCAACAAATAAAAATAGTTGAAAAAAAAAAAAGAATAATAATTTACTTACCTTTTCTCCAGCACAGAAACTCCCTTGACTCTGCTGCAAACTCCGCATCCAGCAGGCATCGCTCTCTCATTAATGGTCCAATCTAATGCTCTTAATAGAGGAGCATTGAGGACGTGATGTGCATGTGGGGCGAGTGCTTTCCTGTGAGCTGTCTTTGCTCACTCGTTGTCATTGTAGAGGAAGCTCCTCTAGTAGCTGTCAGAAAGTCAGCCACTAGAGGTGTTGTAACCCTGCAATGAAAACATAGTTTTAAAAAAAACACTACAACGTTTTACATTGCAGGGTTAAAGGGACACTGTAAGCACCCAGACCACATCATCTCACTGAATTGGTCTGGGCGCAGTGTCCTTGTCACACTTAATCCTGCAATGTAAAACATTGCAGTTTTTGATAAAGACAAAGACAGCCACTAGAGGTGCTTCCGGGAGTTTACTGGACTCCAGATCGCCTAAATGACACTGGATATCCTCAATCTCTGCATGAGGACATCCAGCATCAGTGAAATCCCCACAGGAAGGCATTAGGACAATGCTTTTCTATGGGGAGGGCCTAATGCGCTCGCTGCGCATGCACATTAGGTCCCCCATCAGATGACGTTGGAGGAGATGGAGCGCCAACTCAGCTCCAAGGGAGATCAGCGCTAGAATCGAATGAGTAAAGGGTCTAAGATTAGTCTGTCCTGGACTTCTTGAACACATCTATGATGGAGCACCAAAAGCCAAGTATATATGTAGAAATCTATAACAACGATCAAACGATCTCTTTAAAGGTCACCAAAACAACTTTAACATAATGAAGCAGTTTTGGTGTATAGATCATCCCCCTGCAAGAGTTAAATGACTTTGTTTATACAGCTCTGGTCACACCTCCTGTAAAGAGTCATTTAATGTTTACACTTCCTTTCTTGCAAATTCTGTTTAATTTTGAATTTCTTATCTCAAATTCTGTTAATAGTTTGCTAGACCTTGCAGAAGCCTACTGTATGTAATTAAAGTTACATTTCTAGAGCAGAAGATAAAAACATTTAGAGTTACATGAGATTGAAAATGAAACCATTTTTGTTTTCATTCAGGCTTTGTCATTCACAGCCAGGGGAGGTGTGGCTAGGGCTGCATAAACAGAAACAAAGTGATTTAACTCCTAAATGGCAGTGAATTGACCAGTGAGACTTCAGAGGTATAATCTATACACCAAAACTGTTATACACCAAAGCTAAAGTTGTTTTGGTGACTAAAGTGTCTCTTTAACCCTTTATGTGCAAAAATGGGGGAGGGGCATGAGGAAGGGGGGACAGTGACCAGAGGACACTGTAGTGTTAGGAATACAACTTTGTATTTCTAACACTATGTTGTTTATTTAAAATGTAATACAGTAACTGTAAGAGTGAAAATATTAGTTAGGGTGTAGTTTATTTGCAAATAACTTTTAATTATTTAAATATTAAAACAGCCAGACTGAAATACATAAAAGATGTTTTGTGTGATGTGATACACAAGTTCAGAAGTTACTCAAAAGATCTGACTTAGGCATTAAATTCAGGCAATACTGTTCCATAATGCCCACAGCAATGTAAATGGTCCAGCCATTGCAAGCCTGGGCTTGCGTGAATTCCATGTAACCCGACCAAGCCTAGTGTATGTTCGGTGAATATGTGCACTTTTTCGTTAGCCTCCCTGGAGCTATAAGGGATTTACATTCAGCTCTGACAAATGGCTACTATAAAAGCTTCTATGAAGAAGACAACACATATTCATCCTTAGGCCCAAGTGATTGAACAGAACATATTGGCGCTATATAAATACTAATAATAATAATGTAGGTGGATGACGGAATGAGAAACTGCCATGTCAAAAGTAACAGTTACACTTTAAATCACACATGAGTTTCAGACATATGCTAGGATTTTAGGGATACCATTTGCATAATTTTATGGTAGGGCACCTGGCTGTATGTAAAGGAAGAGCACTTCAGGTAAGTTTGTTTTTGCTGATGATTTTGCTAGAACAGTTTATTGATTGCATCTTATTTTATGAATGGTAGACACACTGAAGTTAAAGGACCACTATAGTGCCAGGAAAACAAGCTTGTTTTCCTGGCACCATACTGTTAGTAGGTTCCCCCCCCCTCCCCCCTCATGGCCCCACTCCCGCTGGGCTGAAGGGGTTAAAACCCCTTTAGCCACTTACCTTTCTCCAGCGCCGTGCTCCCTCCACCCCCTGCCAACGTCAGATCCGAATGCGCATGCGCGGCAAGAGCAGCGCGCGCATTCAAACCGCCCATAGGAAAGCACACACATTCACTGACAGACACACATACTTGCTGACAGACACACACACATACTCACAGACACACATACAGTCACACTGACACACATACTCACTGACAGACAGACACACACAGACAGACACTCATTGACAGACTGACACACACAGTCACACAGACACACACATACTTGCTGACAGACACACACACACTGACAGACACATATACTCACTGACTGACTAACACACATGCACACACACTGACTGACACACACACACACACTGACAGACACACACACTCTCACACTCACACACACATACTTTTCATTATTGCTCCTTACCTGATGGAGCTGATGGGGGGGCAACTCCCTGGGGTCCTTCCTGCTCCTCAATGCTCCCGCGCACGGTTTAGTGATGCCGGGTGCCGGAATATGACGTCATATTCCGACGCCCCGCGGCACTTCAGTCGGCGCGAGGGAGCAGTGATAAGCTGGAAGGCTGTGCTCCCTCACGGCCCTCCTCCCCGGCTGGGTAAATGTTAGCATAGTAGGCGGCTGCAATATGGGGAAAGCAGGTGCCTACTCTGCTATAACACTGAGCATGCACTCGCTGCTCACCGGGCTGCAAAAATGGTCCTTGTGGGCTGCATGCGGCCCGCGAGCCGCGGGTTTGACATGCTTGTACTAGAGGCTGGATTAACCCTATTGTAAACGGTTTTCAGCTGCAGGGTTAAAACTAGAGGGACCTGGCACCCAGACCACTTCATTGAGCTGAAGTGGTCTGGGTGCCTATAGTGGTCTTTTAAGTAGTTTTGAGCTCATCCTAAAAGCAGCGCTATTTTAGCCCAGCAAGGGATTCTGGGAATTGTAGTTCGGTGGTAAGCTTCTACTGCGAAAACTTAACAGCTGAGCTGCAGCCCCCCAAAAAACTATATCATGGGATCACGTACAGCTGTATTTCTAGAGCAAAACAGGAAACATTGCAAATTTGGACAAAGGAGCAGGAATGGAGGACTTGTGGAGCAAAATAATTTTTACTAAATTAAAACAAACTAAGATTAATTTTAAAAAAGCACAGACATGCAGTATAGCGAACAGTAACTTAACATAAACATTGCACCTAGCGTATGGAGTGACATTTTGACCAATGTATTGTGTTTTTCCATCTAGTCGTTCAGAAAAAGATGGACACCCAAAGTGGTTTGTTGTTGGAGTTGGACAAGTGATCAAAGGACTTGACATAGCATTGCTGGATATGTGCCGAGGGGAAAAAAGAAAAGTCGTCATTCCTCCTTCATTGGCTTACGGAGAAAAGGGCTACGGTAATTCAACATTTTTATCTTAATAATCTGCTAGTAATGGACAGAGGAGAAAAAAAACAGGAAACTGCTACAGTAAAACTGTGGAAATAAATATCCAGTACGTACTGTCTAAATTAGAAATAACTAAACAGGTAAAAATATGAAATGCTTGTCAAAAACAGATAAAAAGCAAACCGCAGTGGTCATAAACACTTGTTTTAATTGTGGCATCAATGCTGGGAGAATAAATGGATTGAATTTCTAAAGAATGGAACTGGTAAATTTATTCAACATGTACCATACACAAATACATTTAGTTAAACTAACACTCCAACCACTATAACCACTGCAGCACACTGTGATGATTGTGGTACCAGGAGTGCAGTGGTGCCCTACACCCCATGTTCCCATCACTATATCTATGAGAGCCTGCAGCTGTCAGCTAAGACCAGCATTGCAGGGTTTAACTCATTGGCTGAGGGTGATGAGCTGACCTAGCTGAGCATGCCCCACATGGCAGAAATGCTAATATTTCTAGAAGGAACTTCGTGCTCTTACTGGTGGAAGTGACCAGCGCCTAACATATCCTAGGCAGAATGTTGAACGTTTAGCAAATGGGTTGCTTACTTACAGTGTGGGGGTGTCAGCAGTGGTTATGGTGCTTGTAGTGCTAATTTAGGTTATAGTTAAAATCCCTGCTTAAATACAGATTGAATACAGACTCAATTCAAAAATGTTTATTCTTGACACAGTGGAAGATATAGAATAATATGATATTAATAAAGTGCAAAAAAATTGACATTAGGAAATAATTACTAGTCTTTGTGCGTTTAGCTCTTTATTATTATTATTATTATTATTAGAACAATTTACTAATGAAGTAACGGGTTGTCAGTAAATTTCATAACTAAGCAAATGTTCACAAATTACAGTAATTTAGAACATTGGATTGCAACGTCTTTAAAAACACAGTAATATGTTTGTTGAACATATTATTTTATGCATATTATATCTATCGTGCACATTTGTATTGACTGTGTGTTAACTGAAGTACGATTTGTTGATTATCGTGGTTTTTGATAGTAAGGGTGCAACACACAGTTCATATTTACATTTATTTTTACAATTTCAAATAGTGCACTTCCACATGGTTTGACATTACGAAGTGACATCACAAGACAATAGACAAAAAAAACAGTTTGTGAAATTAAAGCGGCAATGTGACCGTCTGGGGACTTAGCAGAATTTGCAAAGACTCCAGACAGTAAGGTTTGCTGTTTTGAGTCCAGTGGCTGGGATGGAGAGGTAGGGAAAGGCAAAGGTAAGTCCTACTTACCTGAATCTGTTCCTTGCAGGTCCTCTTCAGCACCAGGAGCCAACGTCACTGCAGTACTCTCGCAAATGCGTGACAGTACAGCATTGAGGTCTGTAAAGGAACCTGCGAGTCTGTGGGATCTTCCATCGATAAAGTCAATTCCCTGGTGACAGCTGGGAGGATTTACACTTCTGTAGCTCCACCAAATTTTTAGAAGTGTCAGACAGAGGAAAAATACTGACACAAAGTAGCCCTTACTTTGTCTCAGTATATCTCTTGGCTGAGTTGGAAGTTCAGTGAAATTAATTAACGATGATATCTTATGAACTACAAATTTTCAGGTGACCGTACCGCTTTGACTTATTTCCATTATATGCTATTTTGCATATGATTAGTAGGTTGTCTAGAAAAATTTGTATGCAAATCTCTAAGCAGTATCTCTTGAATTTAATATTTTCATGCATCCTCTATAGACTTATCATGAAATTCCAATAGTTACATAATGGAACACACCTCTGCATGTACATTTCTATAGCTTTCTGTGAACTGATAAACTGTTTCACCTACACTATTTAAGCCATGCCCCCGAGTTTTATTTTCTTCTACTAAATTTGGGAAATGTGTCAATTCTGATGTCTTTTCCCCAAGACTAACTTTTTGGGTCAATCTATTGTTTATTTTTATTTATTTTTTAAATGTAAATACTGCCAAGTCATAATACAGGGCATTTTCTAAAGGCTTGTTAACCCTTACAAATAACTTCTAACGGGTGATATTGTGTGCTTGCCTCTTTTACTTATTGCTTAAAACCAGCTTTACATCGCTTTCTTTCTGCATTCACAGTAAATGCCCTTAATGTACTGCCAAAAGTATAGCTGCATGTTGGAAAAATCACTGACCCTCCTTTCAAAAGAAAATGCATGCCACCTTGTCAGAGAAAATGCATGTCGATGTAAGTTATAGCATGTGCAATATATTTCCTCCTGCAGAAATGTATGTTTCCTTTATTCTAATTTATTTAAAGTGTTCCCTGTTTGCAATTATAAAGCATATAGAATGTATCAAAATGCAATGTATTTGCCTATCAACAAGAAATTGTTGAAGCATAAATAAAATCTTAATTTTTAAATAAATCCAAGATGTCATAAATGTATCTCATTACGATACTCATGTCAAAGAACACCTCCATAAATTCTGTTACTGTGAGAGTGTGCCAAAATACTAAATTATTCAATGCATGGCCTTATGCCACAGATTTATTTAAAAGTTTGAATAGTTGAAAATTAAAATCGAATTTAAAAAATTAGACCAAAAAAGCTGAATTTAATATACAGCTGACTTTCAGTTCTGTATATATATTTTTTTTTTTTTGACTAAGTAACACTTTTGGATTCTATCATTCTATTTATCTTGTCAGTGCACTCAGCTGCTGTTGATAGATTTTCTTTTTAGCTTGACAGTGCACTCAGCAACCCTCCATAAATGTTCTATTTAGCTTGCCAGGGTGCTCAGCACTTCTGTATAGACTTGCCATCAAACTTAAATGTACTCTATAGTCACCAGAAAAACTATAGCTTTATCTAATTGTTCTGATCAGTATAATCATTTCCTCTAGTCTTTTCAGGGGAAAGGCGGTGTTTACATTACAGCCTAGGCACACACTCAGTGGTCACTCCTCAGATGGCTACTAGAGCTGCTTCCTGGGGCACCGCTGCACATTGTTCCAGGGCAGCGGCAGCTTTTGGCTCCGGCCCACCTCCTTGGCTGAGATGATCAGAATTGATGATCTCAGCCAATCCAATGCTTTCCTACGGGAAATTATGATTGTAGCGGAGAGCTGATTTCCCACAGCTAAACTCCACCAAGTACTTTAAGAGGATGCAGGAACAAGTAGTCAATCCAAGAGAATATCCAGCACAATCAGCAATACACTCCAATAATATCCCATCACTTTCCCCAATCACTGGATGACACACAGTATCAGGAGTAGAACTGAACTTTTAATCACACAACCTTCTTTTAAAGCATTCTCCCATGCAAGGGAGGGATTTACAGTAATTACACAATACACCAATCATACACAAATTGCCACCCACACATCCCCTCCCCTTAGTGTGACACATAATCCCATTATGCAGGACACAGTTCCCCTGGTTTTCGGGATGTACCCCTAAACCTAGGAGTACCCCTTTAAATATTACATCCCCTGGTAGCTCTGATCTGGGTGAGACACCTATCCAAAAATCACCCAGATCAGATCAGGGGTTCAGGATTTATGGGGGTTTAAAGTTTTGTGGAGGTCCCTTTAGGCCCACTGAAGCATGGCTTTCCAGCCCAAACCAGTTCCAACTAGTCTGTAAGTGTGCCTGGGACAACGCCCTGCTGGAGAACAATGGGACAGGAAACGAGGGAGGGGTACACCTTCCTATACACAATCTATATACAGTCTAATAGAAGTCCATACACTGTTACTTAGAGTTTTGTGTACTCCAGGCATAGGAAAATCTCTGCAGGGCCAACAATCAATAAAAGGGAATGAGAGAGCCAAAAAGGGGTTCCGCTACAATGATGATGACAGCCAAGGAGCCAGATTGGGGGCAAAGCCAGTGCCAGTGGTCCCACGCGACACTGGAAATAAGGTAAGATTATACTAGCTTTAGAGGTATGCGAGGGGGCTAAATAGTTAAACACTATAGGGTCAGGAATACACGCTTGCGTTCCTGACCCTATAGTGTTACTGTAGCAGAATGCTGGTCTCTCACAGACTATTTCCGCTGGTAGTCCAGGTGTGGCTCGGGAATCAGCAATAATCCCACGCACAATATCCACACCGAGAGAATAACCGAACAGCATAGTAATCACCATCAGCAATAAAATCCAATAATATCCCATCACCTTTCCCAATCACTGGACAACACACAGTATCAGGAGTAGAACTGACTTTTAATGCACACAACTTCCTTATAAAGCATTCTCCCATGCAAGGGAGGGATTTGCAATAATTAGTACAGTAGCCAATCCTCCACAAGTTGCCACCCACACATCCCCTCCCCTTAGTGTGACACATAATCCCCTTATGCATGACACAAATTCCCTGAATTTTTGGATGTACCCCTAAACATAGGGGTACCCCTTTAAATGTTACATCCCCTGGTAGCCCTGATCTGGGTGAGACATATATTCAAAAATCACCCAGATCGGACCAGGGGTTCGGAAAATTTATGGAAGTACTAAAAAGACCGACCGCGCTGGGTTTAACAGCCGAAAAGGGCTCCATGTGTTTTGGCCCTGCGGTTGGTCACAGAAAAGGGAATGTAACACACAAATGACTTATGTTAAGAGAGCTGGGGAGGTTTCGTGTAATTTCCCTTGTTCGTGGAATTCAAACTACCGAACGAGAAGCCGTTCGGTAGTTTGTATACGAATTGGCGGCAGTGTGGAGGTCTCAGCAGTGTTTGCCTAACCAACTGTCCAATTTGGGTTCCAGACACTCGACGGCAAAACACCGCTGTTTGGGAGTTTAAAATGGCCGCCGCCACGTGTTCGTCTCCCGAATGGCGGCCACCCAGAGAACAAAGAACCCACTACACGAACTGCCAATTAACCGTTTGCAACATTGTTGCGAATGGTAATTGGAGGCACACTTACTCCTGGGGTGGTCTGATTGTTCGGTAGTTTCACTCGCATAATAACTGGAGTGATTTTACCGAACAATCAGACGAATGCTGCATACATTGTGAATAGACAGAATAAGCAATACACGAACACCTTTTTAAAAGACACAAATTTTGTTAGACATTTCAATGTCCTGTGCTGCATAATTTATATAGTCCAAAGTCTCTGCAATATTATTTTATATTCCTTTGGTTGGTTCTTAAAGGGCCAGTAGTGATGTACAAAAATCCCCTTAAGCCCAGTCAATGTGTTTAAAGGGGCCAATCTTCCCGGGACCATAATCACTGGACAGGAGGCGAGCAAGCAGTTCCCTCCAGGAAACTGGGGCAGACTCCGGTACAGGGCCTAGTCCACTACAGTTACTTTAAATAGAACTCAGCAGCTCACCATACATTTTCAATTGATCTTAGCAGGGCATGTTTTCCATTGAATCTGACTAGGCAAATTCTATGTAGATGTACCAATGAGTTTCCCTGTACATTCAGCATCTCTCCATTGGTTTTTCATTGAGCTTGTATTTAAAGGAACACTATAGTGCTAAACTAACTATTTAGTTCCCCAGTCATCCTTTCATTGCTTTGAGAAGGTAATTTTACTCATCTTTTCTACCAAGTTGTGCTGGTCTCACTGCAGCTGGCTAAGATCGTCAATCTTGATGATAGCCAATCCAATTATTTTCCATTAGAAAGCATTTGGAGGCTATACTGCATGCACGGCAAAATCAGGGCCGGACTGGCCCACCGGTGGGCCGTCGGCTCCTGGGGCCGGGCAGACACCTGGGTCAGCTGTCGGCCGCTGTGGAGGTCTTCTGGCGGCCGCTGGCGGCCGCTGGGGGGAGCTGCGCTGGCTCTGCTCCCCAGCGCGCAGCTGAATGAGACCGGCGCCGGAATATGACGTAATTCAGCAGCGCACGAGGGCGGGAGAGCCGGCGCAGCTCCACCCAGCGGCCGCCAGGACAAGTCCGCCAGCGGCCGCCAGAAGACCTCCCCCTGGCAGGTATAAGTAATGTGTCTGTGTTATGGTGTTATGGTGTGTGTGTGTCTGTCTGTGTCATGGTGTCTGTCTGTATGGTGTGTGTGTATCTGTCTGTATGGTGTGTGTCTGTCTGTGTCATGGTGTCTGTCTGTATGGTGTGTGTGTCTGTCTGTGTCATGGTGTCTGTCTGTATGGTGTGTGTGTCTGTCCGTCATGGGGTGTGTGTGTCTGTCTGTCATTCATGGGGTGTGTGTGTCTGTCCGTCATGGGTTGTGTCTGTCTGTCCGGCCATGTGTGTGTGTCTGTCGTGTGTGTGTGTCTGTCTGTCCGTCATGGGGTGTGTGTGTGTCTGTCTGTCCGTCATGGGGTGTGTGTCTGTCCGTCATGGGGTGTGTGTGTGTCTGTCTGTCATGGGGTGTGTGTGTCTGCCTGTCTGTCATGGGGTGTGTGTGTCTGCCTGTCTGTCATGGGGTGTGTGTGTCTGCCTGTCCGTCATGGGGTGTGTGTGTCTGTCTGTCCGTCATGGGGTGTGTGTGTCTGTCTGTCCGTCATGGGGTGTGTGTGTCTATCTGTCCGTCATGGTGTGTGTCTGTCTGTGTCATGGTCTGTCATGGTGTGTGTGTGTGTGTCTGTCATGGGGTGTGTATCTGTCATGGTATATGTGTGTTTCTGTGTCTGTCATGGTGTAAATGTGTGTTTAAAAATAGTGTTTTTGCTCACCTTTTTTTTTCCCCACGCAGCGTGCTGGTTTCCCCTCGACTGGCCCTGCCTCTATAGCTGAGATCATCAAGCTTGATGATCTCAGCCAATCCAATGCTTTGCCATAGGATTGGCTGCAAAATGCCACTCCAGTTAGCATCTCCTCATAGAGATGCATTGAATCAATGTATCTCTATGGGGAACGTTCAGCACCTACAGAGTGTGGAGGCCCTGAATGTAGGTGCACTAACACAGGAAGCATCTCTAGTGACCGTCTGAGTCACTGTCACTAGCAGTGTCACTTTGAAGCAATGTAAACACTGCCTTTTGTCTGAAAAGTCAGTGTTTAAGCTGAAAAGCCTGTAGGGACATGCTATAGACACCAGTACCACCACATTAAGCTGTGTGTGTGCGTCTGCTAGTGAGTGAGCTTGCTTGCATGCCTGTGCCTGCTAGTGAGTGAGCTTGTGTTTTTATGACAATGAGCTGATGTATATCAGTAAGATTGTTTGTCTATGAGGCTGTGTATCAATGAGCTTGTGTGTGTCACTGAAATTGCCTGTGTCTGCATGTGAGTATGCTTACTGTATAATTAAACGTTTTACCCTGAAAGGACCAATATTTTATATTATAAAAAGCAATATATATATATATTACTCAATCATCTGTCCTGGCAAGACATAGCCTTACATATTACACGCGACAATATATGGCGCAGTGACTTATGGGGCTGGCACAAATTTTTTTTCCAGGGCTGCTTTGTATCCCCAGTCCAGCCCTGGGCAAAATGCTGTGCTGCACCAATCAGCATTCCCTCAAAGAGATGCATTGAATCCCTAGTGGATCCCTGTGGAGACGCTAATCCCTAGTGCTGCACACTGAACTAGGAAGCCCCTCTAGTGGCATCTGAGTGACTGCACTAGAGGTGTGTGTCTCTGAAAAGGCAGTGTTTACATTGAAAAACCTGCAGGGACAGGCTATAGACACCAGAACCACCACATAAAGCTGTAGTGGTTCTGTTGACTATAGTGTCCCTTTAACAGGGCTCCATATTTTTTCATTTTGAGCATGTGACAGGGTGCAGACTTTATAATTTCCTAAAAAGATGTAACTATGCTTATCAAATAAATGCACTCAAGTAGTTTTCCAAGAATTATTACTTGGAGAGTTAACGTTGAGGAACCAAGTGAATAGAACTCCATTGTTTTTGAAGATCCAGTATCTGGTCAGTTGAATAGTTCAAACAGTTGAACAATGCTACTTTTTTGTTAATCTGAAATATAAAATATAGCTCCAGTGTTAAACTGAAAAGACATAAAGGGCATGTGTTGTTTGTTGCCCTACAGAATAAACATATGCTGCATCCTTGGATATTTTTGTATACGTAAAAACACCTCCAATTGTTGTAATCTGTTTCTTCTCTTTTGATTAGATAACATTCCACCTAATTCCACGTTGATTTTTGAGATTGAGTTGTTAGGAATAAGCCGGGGACCACGTAGCATCGAGGCATTTCTGCAAATCGATCTTGACAATGACAAGCAACTATCCAAAGATGAGGTAAGGTGCCATGTTTCTTTTAAGGTACCCTCAGGTTCTCCAGTTATTATAGACTTCACTTCATGTTTTTGAAATGCATGGCTGAGGACCATGGGAAATCTAGTCCTAAAATGTTGGCGTAGAATAGGCAGCTTACAGTTTATAGCTGTTGATAAATTAGACATTTTCTTGACTTTTCACGAGACAGAATAAGTAGGTTTGTAAATAATTATGAGGTATAAATGTGTAGAGTGCCTGATCGGTATTTTATTAAAACTGTATTTTTAATAAGATTGATGTTTTATCATATATGATCCTAAACTTTCCTAATCTTTTCAGTAATTGAAAGGATATCAAACATGCACTTGTACATTTTATGCTGGGTTTTATTTATTCTAATCTTCTTTTATTAATTAGAATTAGTACTAATTAGTTTTGATCCATAGACCCTGTGTTTCCTTTTTAGCTTCGAATGTACTGTCAAATTAGGTCTCTGGGAATTATAACATAGCCTTTTGCCTTTTACAGAAAGCTAATAATTAAAGTCTAAATACCAGAAACCTTGCAGAATTCTAGAGCACTGCTTATGTTAAAAAAAGGCTCTGCAGTTTCACAGAAAGTTTAGTAAGCATCAGTCACTTCCTGGTTCGGTGATAGCTCATAGCAAAATCTGCACAGCAAAGAGATTTGCAGAAATGTGCCTATCACCTATATTTTTAGTTTATTGTTTTTACTTTTTAAAGGTACATTCCAAGCACCATGACCATCACAGAGATCTGTAGTTGTTATGGTGCCAGGAGTGCCCTGGATCACCTACAGTGTAGATCATCAAACAGTTTGCTAAAGGTGTGACAAGTTACCTGTTGTCTGCTGTGCGCTTGTCCCTTCATCCAACGTGTTCATTAATTAGAGACATGTTATAATTGCTTTGGAAAATATTCATTAGCGTCTAGTGCCACAAGACCTGCAAAGTGTCTTTAATATTCTCACACTAGCTTTTCCATATCTTATTAATATTTGGCAAATAAAGGGCCGATATAATACATAGAAGTGTTGCTTCAGCTCTGGAAATCTATTCTCCAGATGGAGAAACTTGGTGGGATTTGTGCATAGGATGTGACATGTGTAACTATCTTGTGCTCTTAAAAAAAAAAAAAAAAATATATATATATATATATATATAGTTATTGCTACATAAGGGAATTTTTCGAGGGGCATAAATTGTAATGACATCCATGCTTGGCCCCTTTTTAACAGTGTCATGAAAGGGAAGGAGCATAGTCATTTTCACATAAAGCCAGGGTGAATAGCTTTTTTACAACTATGGTGTCAGGAATATATGTTTGTATTCCTGACACTATAGTGTTCCTTTAATCAAATTAAAGGAACATTCTGGTCACCATAACAACTTCAACTAAATGAAAATGCTATGATGCAAGCGCTCTCTTTCCTTTAAGGGGTGAAACCACTCTCGAATGGTTTACCCCCAAAGGCTTCCTCCAGCTCCAGATCTCCAGGTCGCTCAGTGGTATTCAACTTCTTAAACGGAGTGTCAGGAAGTGCAGATTGACGTCAGGCATGGGTGCCGCTGATTGGCTAGAGTGGTCAGCTGACGCCCTAAGCAAATCGCTAGTTCCCGATTCATAAAAATGTTTTAAATTTTCATGAGTGGGGAGCTACTGATTGGGTTAGAGTGCCAGCTGACCCTCTAGCCAATTAGCGGCACCCCTACTCAGCGGCCCTCTGTGTTTCCTGACACTCAGTGAATTAAATTAAACACATTAACACTGATATTTTTTTTTTTATTTGGGGAGATGAGAAGGTCCAAAGTTTCCCTGCCAGGCCCAGGTACCAAAGCCTTATGATGTGGTGTCCAGAATGAAATGCTCCAATCTCATTTTCTTCTCCTTCATTTGACACAGTCTTCTTTTTCTTCTGAGGCTCCTTCTGCAGAGGCGGCTCTAGACTTTATGAGGCCTTAGGCAAAACTCAAACATGTGGCCCCACTAACAAAACAGTGAAAAAAATAGAGTTGCAATACATGCACACTGTCACATATACACATTGATGCACAGTTTACCTGTGTATGTTCCTGAGAGTGTGTCTGACAGAGAGTATCCGTGTGTGTGTGTGTGTGTGTGTGTGTGTGTGTGTGTGAATGTATATCTCTGTGAGCATGTTTGTGTTTTTATCTGGTACTCTATGTGTATGGGGTAGCTGCTTGAAGAGGGGGGTGATGGTGAGAGGGGGGTGAGAGGGAGAGGCGGGTGATGGTGAGAGGGTGATGGTGAGGAGAAGCGGGTGATGTTGTTGAGTGGGAGAGGA